>CM035843.1:182870492-182918373 GCA_020510985.1 Pholidichthys leucotaenia
CAGTCTAACCAATCAAATGCATCACTGCACCGCGCTCACTTCCGTGTTTACAGTGAGTATTAATGGAACACATTAGCAAAAAACAGTGTGTGTGATTTTAAAAAAAAGCACTCACCCGCGAGTTTTCCTACACCGTCTCATCCTCCGTCTCCCCCAGCCTGCCGGTGGACATCTCTCCATGTCTCCATCCTGACTGTGTGTACAAAGTACTGGGTTTGTGTTGAAAAACGTCAGCCTGCCTGAAAATCACCCAATCGCAGGAGCGCGCTTAAGGAGAGACACCGTAAAACCACAAACAAAGGAGCAAATCTAACACTACAGCCAGTGGTGTAACATTTTATACATCTTTAGAGGTAAAATTATTTCTACATGTTATCAATGAGCTTAAAGCTGTGGATCTTCGGTCTGGACACAGACCAACGCCGCCCCCTCCCCCACTTCCCGGACTCCCAGTCAATGAAAGATGAGTATCTGAAGAGATAGGTGTGTGTCAAGACACGCAGCAGACAGACAGGTAGGAGTTAGGCACGGAAAGAGAGAGAATATTGTCGGAAATTTTTTTTTCAGAAAAATACAGACTCCGATAGACAATACAGAGCAAGAGGATAAATTAGTTATTTTTTCCTCTCCGCTTGGTTCTGAGTAGTTGGGGACCGCTGCAGTTGGGGAGTTTTCAAATAAAGGTGCTGCCAATAATTTCCAAATCTCTATTCTTCAACATACATTCAGTGCAGTTTAGCTGTTGTAATGGGTATTGTGGAAAAGTCTGCAAGATTTTTTCTGTATAGCAAAGTTTCTGCTTAATTTACAAATCGCTGTTTAATAGGAAATTTTTGGCAATCCTGTGCTTTTCTTGTATTGTTATATAGAACTAGTGCATACCTGTGCATGCCTGTGTATACCTGGGCATGCCCGTAGAAAACCAAGTACAAAGTATTTCTGTATGACAGTAGAAAGCAGGTGTAAGCAAGCACGTCATCACTCATTCAGTGATGACTGCTTTTGATCTTTGATGATGTCATAGCAAGTCCAGTGATCTTTGATGATGTCATAGCAAGTCCAGTGATCTTTGATGATGTCATAGCGAGTCCTATGATCGTGAGTCAGTGATGCTGCATCCCTGTAGAGTTACTATTACCATGGCAACAGCAACCACAGTGAAACCTGCCTTTGACCTTTGACATCACCACTCGTTCAGTGATGCCCGCCTTTGATCTGTGTTGCCTGTCTTTGATCTTTGATGATGTCATAGCGAGTTCTTTGATCATGAGTGATGCCTGCCGTTGATCTTTGATGATGTCCTAGCGAGTCCTATGATCGTGAGTGATGCCTGCCATTGATCTTTGATGATGTCATAGCGAGTCCTATGATTGTGAGTGATGCTGCATCCCCGTAGAGTTACTGTTACCATGGCAACAGCAACCACAGTGAAACCTGCCTTTGACCTTTGACATCACCACTCGTTCAGTGATGCCTGACTTTGATCTGTGATGCCTGCCTTTGATCTTTGATGATGTCATAGCTAGTCCTTTGATCATGAGTGATGCCTGCCGTTGATCTTTGATGATGTCCTAGCGAGTCCTATGATCGTGAGTGATGCCTGCCATTGATCTTTGATGATGTCATAGCGAGGCCTATGATCTTTTAGCAAGTTCTGTGATCGTGAGTGATGCCTACCTTTGATCTCATAGCAAGTCCTATGATCTTTTAGCGAGTCCTGTGATTGTGACATCGTGACAGAGATTTCTTGAATTATATGTACTAGAACATACCCGTGCATGCCCGTAGAAACCAAGTATAAGCAAGGATTTCTGCATGCGCGTAGAAAGTTACTGTTACCATGGCAACAGTAACCGTGGTGATGCCTGCCTTTGATCTTTGACATGGTACCCATGCATGTCCGTAGAAACCATGCCTTTGATCTTTGATGATGTGTCTGTCTGGCAACAGTAACCATGGTGATGCCTGCCTTTGATCTACGACATGGTACCCGCGCATGCCCGTAGAAACCATGACTTTGACCTCTGATGATGTGTCTGTCTGGCAACAGTAACCTTCTTCTTCTTCTTTTAGATTTGATTGGTGGTTGGCAACCAGCTTACAGGTGCATTACCACCACTTACAATAATCAGACATCACTCTATATATCCAGATGGTGAAACCTGCCTCGCGAGTCCTATGGTCTATATGACATCATGTAGACATCATGTAGAGACCATAGGAACATCAGTCTTTTGGCTTACTGTACATGACGTCAAAAGACATCATAGGCGGCCATAGACATCAAAGGAACATCATAGGCGGCCCTAGATCGTTGACATCATAGGAACATCATAGGCAGTCCTATGATCGTGACACACAGACAGACTGAGATTTCTTGAATTTATAGAGTGGCAATAGAGTGACAAAATTCTTGAATTATGTATAGAGTGATGCATGCCCATAGAAAGTTACTGTTACCATGGCATCGGTAACCATGGTGAAACCTGCCTTTGATCTTTGACGTCACCACTCGTTCAGTGATGCCTGCCTTTGATCTTTGATGTCATAGCAAGTCCTATAGTCCTTATAAGAACTCTTTATACAGTGGCGGGAGACAGAGATTTCTTGAATTATATCATCACTATAAATTCAAGAAATCTCTCTGTCTGTGTGTGTCACAACCAAAGATCATAAGACCACCTATGATGTTCCTGTGATGTCTGCATGATGTCCTATGATGTTCTTTGTATAACGACTCGTGTGAAAAAATTATCCACCCTTGGACTGCATCACTCGCGATCATAGGATTCGCTATGACATCATCAGAGATCAAAGGCATCACTTACGATCATAGAACTCGCTATGACATCATCAAAGTTCATAGGACTCACTATGACACCATCAAAGGTCAAAGGCAGGCATCACTGAATGAGTGCAGACGTGCTTGCTTTACACCTGCTTTCTACGGGCATGTACAGGTAGGCTCTAGTATAGAGTAATTAAGTTCTTAGAATAGAATAGTGATGTTGGTGGCAGTTGCCACAGCCAAGATATATAAAGTGATGATATAGAGTGAAGTACATGGCGGTAATGTACCTGTAAGCTTGTTGCCAACCGCCAATCAAATGTAAAAGAAGAAGAAGAAGATATAGAGTGATGATAATCAAGTCAGTGGGGGAATTATATATACAGGTACATCTCAAAAAATTAGAATATCATGAAAAAGTTCAATATTTTTTGTCACTCATTTCAGAAAGTGAAACCCATATATTGTATAGCTTCATTACATAGAGAGTGATATATGGCAAGTGTTTATTTATTTCAATGTTGATGATTATGGCTTACAGCCCATGAAAACCCCAAATTCAGTTTCTCAAAAAATTAGAATATTACATAAAATTAATTTAAAAAAATAGTTTTTAATACAAATGTGGACCGACTGAAAAGTATGTCCATGTACACACTCAATAGTTGGTCGGGGCTCCTTTTGGAATAATTACTGTATCAATGTGGCGTGGTAACGAGGTGATCAGCCTGTGGCACTGCTGAAGTGTTATGAAGGCCTAGGTTGCTTTGATAGTGACCTTCAACTCATCTGCATTGTTGGGTCTGGTGTCTCTCATCTTCCTTTTGACAATACGCCATAGATTCTCTATGGGGTTTAGGTCAGGAGAGTTTGCTGGCCAATCAAACACAGTGATGTCATGGTCATTAAACCAGGTTTTGATACTTTTGGCAGTATGTGTGTGTGTGTGTGTGTGGGGGGGGGTGCCAAGTCCTGCTGGAAAGTGAAATCAGCTTCTCCTTAAAGCTTGTCAGCAGAGGGAAGCATGAAGTGTTCTTAAATTTCCTGGCAGACGACTGCGCTGACTTTGGTCTTGATAAAACACAGTGGACAAACACCAGCAGATGACCTCTGTTCAGATAAAAGTATATTTTGCATTTCATTTGGAAATCAAAGTCCCAGAGTCTCAGGGATGACAATTTTCCGCCGATCTGCGGATTTCCGCCGATTTATTTTCAAATTGATAATTTCTGTGAATCGTCTAAATGCGTTGAGAAAATTTTAGGGGGGGGGTAAGGTACCTTATTGTTACCTATTTTAGCGAAAATCAACACGATTACATAAGTGCTCGGCGCTTCCCCGGGTCAAGTCTCCCGCGATAGCCCGGATGTTTTGTACTCAAGCTACTGCTGTATTGTAAACAGCCCTGCGATTGGATAGTTGAAAGTGATTGGACCAATCAAATGGCTCGTTGTATGCTTTGTCAAAAATTCATGGCGGCGTGTTCGTCAGGGATGTGATTTTTCTGCTAATTCGCGGAATTCCGCTTTTTTTTTTAATCTTCCAGGAAGATAAAGTACGTTAAGTACGTTAGCGGCCTGTGGTCCACGAACGCAGTGAAGGTGCGCCCTTTCAGGCAGAACTGGAAGTGGCGTATGGCCAGGTGGAGAGCCATTAACTCTCTGTCGAACACGCTGTATTTACGCTCACTGTCGTGCAAAGACCTGCTAAAAAAGGTGAGCAGCTGCCAAGAACCAGCAACGCATTGCTCCATGACGGCCGCTATGCCCATGTCCGAGGCGTCGGTAGTGAGCGCTATCCGAGCCGCCGGGTCTGGGTGCGCCAGTAGTGCAGCGTTTGCCAGGGCTGTTTTAACCTCAGAGAACGCCTGCTCCCGCTCAGGAGTCCAGTCGACTCTGTCCGCCGGTTTCCGTTTCTTGAGTGTGGCGTACAACGGCTGTATGAGCTGGGCTGCGCGGGGGAGGAAACGGTTATAAAAGTTAACCATCCCCAAAAACTCCTGCAGCGCCCTGACATTGATGTTGAGAAGAAAAAAATAGCAAAACAATTTAGTTACATTACTTTTATGATTCCAAACAGTTTGAAATTGACAGTGCACAGTGGACATTGACTCATAACTTTTGAATATTTCTAAGACTTGGCTACATCAGTGATTGTGCAAAATGAACTGCTCAAGACTCAATGGAGATTGAAACTGGTGATCTGAAATGAATGCTGAAATTATAAAAAGTAATGGTATGAATGAATTTTATTTCTATTATGGAATAGATAAAATTAACTGATTTTGATTTGATCAAGTGTTAAAGCATGTGATGGATAATGCTTGTTGGAATATTTTAGGAATGCTATCTTCTTGGAACATAAGTCAATATTATACAGTAATAAGTGGCATTCAGCTGTTTGTTTTATGTCATTTAAGCACAGTTCTGGTACTTAAAAATCATAAATACCCAGGAGCTTCGGGGGGCTTTGCTCCCCTTGCCCCTCCACCGGGGCTCTGCCCCGGACCCCACTGGGGGACTTTGTCCCCCAGACCCCCTGCTGAATTTTCAGGTAATTTCCCCAACCCCAAATCACATCCCGGGTTTGTGTTGGAATTCTGAGCTTTCAGTATCATTTTCAGTGGAATTATGAGATTTTTATCGAAGGATCAGGAGTCATCAGTGCTAGAAATAGACAGAAGTGTCAAAAATAAGTTCTGATCCAGGTATAGATAGATCAACAGGACTGGATTGTACGCACAATGGATGTAGGATGACTATTAATCATTTTATGAAAGAATTGAGATTGTTAGATATATGGAGAGAAATGAAACCACAAGTTAAAGCCTATTCTTGTTATTCCAGTACCTACAAGACATTCTCACGTATTGATTATTTTTTGATTTCCACAGAATTAAGGTCCAAGATTCAAAACTGCTTTTATGATAACATCGTGATCTCTGATCATGCACCCTGTTGTCTAATATATGTAGATAAAAAATTGACAAAGGAATCAGGTAGATGGCAATTTCAGCATAAATGGCTTCAGGATGAGGAATTTGTCAACTATATAGAAAAACAGATAGACGAGTTCTTTGACATCAATACTACACAAACATCAGCATGTGTAAAGTGGGAGGCTTTCAAAGCTTTTATTAGGGGACATATTATTAGTTATACAGGATCAAAGTCTAAGAAGACTCGAGAGGAGAGAGCTAAATTGGAACATAAAATAAAAAGTCTTCAGGAAAAAGTGTATGCAGGAAGTGACCCAAGGTTGGAGAATGAATTACTGATTTTGAGAGCTGAATACGACAAAAAATCAGCGAATAGAGCTGCCTCGAGTCTTCTAAGATTGAAACAATCTTTTTATGAACAAGGTGAAAAATCAGGAAAATTATTGGCATGGCAGATTAAACAATTAGAAATTAAAACACCAATTACCAGTATTATAAGTAATGGACAGGTAGTTATAGATCCTTTAGAAATTAACAGAGCCTTTAGAGATTACTATGAAAAATTATATGATACCAAAAATGAATTTGATTTAACAAAACTAAATGGGTTTTTGAACGAACTATCTATACCGTGTATTCCAAATGAAAACAGGGAGATATTGGAGTCTAAAATTAGTCAAGAAGAAGTTGGGCTAGCCATTGATAATATGAAATCAGGAAAAAGTGCAGGACCAGATGGTCTTCCAGTTGACCTTTATAAAAAATTTAAGAATAAATTAATAAAACCTTTTTTGGAAATGGTTTTAGAAGCATTTCAAAATAATAATTTACCATCATACATAAATAATGCCTTAATTATACTGCTGCCAAAACCAGGTAAGCCCTCTAATAAATGTGAAAATATGAGACCAATAAGCCTATTAAACGCCGACCTTAAGATAATCTGTAAAATTTTAGCAAGACGAATACAAGAAATTTTACCAAATATTATTAATCGAGATCAGAATGGCTTTATAAAGGGTAGACAAGGCTTCCATAATGTAAGAAGACTATTTAATATTATTTATTTTAATAAAGAAGCACCGGATACAGCTCTCCTATCACTGGACGCCGAAAAGGCCTTTGATAGAGTTGAATGGCCCTTTCTTTTTGAAGTCCTACAAAGGTTTGGACTTGGAAATAATTTCATAAAATGGGTTCAAATAATATACAATAATGCTACAGCAGAAATCCTAACAAATAACAATATTTCAAAACCAATAAAAATCAATAGAGGATGTCGACAAGGCTGTCCACTTTCACCTTTACTGTTTACTATGGCAATTGAACCTTTAGCGATAGCGATACGTTTACATTCACAAATATATGGAATTAAAGTTGGACCAACAGAACATAAAATCTCCCTGTACGCCGATGACATAATTTTGTTTATGTCGAATCTAAAAAAATCAATTCCAACCTTGTTGAATTTAATAAAGAATTTTGGGGAAATATCAGGATATAAAATAAATAAAACTAAATCTTCAATATTAATGCTAAATGAGACCCAGAGAAATTACCCAGCCCCTGAGGTAAATCAATTCAATGTTGTAAATCAGTTTAAATATTTAGGAATCCAAATTGTGCCTAAGCTAGAATCAGTCGCCAGTGTCAACTATGAAGCCTTAATGTCAGATATCAATGAGTTAACTCAGAGATGGATGTCACTACCAATGTCGATGATCGGGAGAATCAATATACTTAAAAGTAATATTTTACCTAAAATACTTTATTTATTTCAATACATTCCCTTATCACCACCTTTAGATTTATTCTCAAGAATAAAAAAAAAGTTAGTGGAATTTATATGGAACAACAGGAGGGCTAGATTACGTCTGTCTTTATTATATTTACCATTTGATCGTGGAGGTCTGAAATGTCCAAATTTTATGTTGTATTATTGGTCGGCACAACTGAGGTCTATGACATATTATTTTTCATCAAATGATCTCCCTCACTGGACTGAAATGGAATCATACAATTTACCTTTACCTCTTCCCATATTCATATACTCAGATTCGGCAAAAAATTTACAAAAACAAGTTAAAAATCCATTTGTAAAGCATATGATCAAAATATGGTGTGAAGCTAAAAACTATTTAAAAGAACCACAGTTATTGTCACAATTTAGTCCAATATGGGGTAATCAATATTTTAAATCAGAATCAGAATCAGAATCAGAATCAGCTTTATTGGCCAAGTATGCACCAGGGAGAGCGGACGCTGTATTTAAAGTATGGAATTTAAAAGGGATACAAAAGATTCAGGATTTATATTTGCCATGTGCAGATAACATAATGTCTTTTGAAGAGCTGAGGATCAAATTTAATCTCAATAGAACACATTTTTTTAAATATCTTCAACTTAGAAACTTTATTCGATCAAATCAAAATAAAGCTCTCACTCGACCTATTTATTCATCCTTGGAAAAAATGTTGATGAAAGATAGTAAAAGAAAGGGTATTATTTCAGAGTTTTATAACTCATTGACACTATCTTCAAGTGAAAATTCACTGAAAAGATTAAACTACTGGAAAGAAGATCTGCAAACTGAAATTTCAGAGGAACAATGGGAATTGGCTTGTACAGAAGCTCAAACCAAATCAATAAATGTACGCCTTAAATTGATACATTTCAAATGGTTAATGCGGATGTATGTTACACCGGAGGAGTTAAATAGATATAACAAAAATATACCAGATACATGCACAAAATGCATGGAAAGTAAAGGAACCCTATTTCATTGTGTATGGGAATGTAGATTAATAAGAATGTTTTGGGAAGAGGTGAGGGTAACAATTGAAAAAATAATCTCAAAACAAATCATATTGAATCCTAAACTGTTTTTGTTGGGTCTGTACCCAGAAAAGCATAATTTTAATAAAAGTGAAAGAACATTCATAGACCTCAGTTTGCTTAATGCCAAAAAATGTATTGCACTATTATGGAAAAAGACTCATAGACCAGATGTGACTCAGTGGTTAAGACAGATGTTAACAAACCTTCCATTAGAAAGAATAACATATATACTGAAATCAAAGGAAATTGTGTTTGAGAATATATGGAGACCTTTTATTGATTATGTAAAAAATTTAAACATAACTCTTGAAGAAGAAGGTGAATGATGTGTGTGGACCTTGTAAATTCCAAACTGGTGAACATAATATGTATACTTATGTATTGGATTGTCTAGACTAAACAGAGGAGCATTGTTGAAGATTTGATTTTGTTGGTGGTTGTTGGTGTTTTTAGTGCATTTTTTTTGTAGTACTTTAGTGTTAGTGTTTGATTGTTTGTATCATGTTTGTTAAAAAAAAAAAGGTTCAATAAAGATATTGTGGAAAAAAAAAAGTTCTGATGGAATTGGCTTGAGAGGAAAGTGACGGTAAAGGTGAAAATTGGCTCAAAGTTCGACGAGGTAACAGAAACACTTGGACAATTTCTGAAGAAACCAGAAAAGGAGATGAAGTTCAAAGTTCAGAGACTGACACAGCTTGCTGCCAAAAGGAAGAAAGTTTCACATTAGAAGTGACTTGGTGACCAGTGTAAATAGTGTAATAAGCTCTTATAGAACTGTTAAATATGTTGGTCTAAAGACAGTGAGACAACATTGAAGAAAAAGTAAGTTAACTTTTCATTAAATTTAATGATTTATCTAAGTCTAGTATTTCATTTTTTTTTTATCATTTTTTTCCAATCTAAATTACTTCTGTTTTACTGAAAACCTCTCAGCTTCAGGGTGGCTGTACCCCCCCGACCCCCTCATAAGTCAATCAACCAAATTAGATTTCAGCTGAAATCAGAATTTCCTGTTGCCATCCTTGGAGTCTGGAGAAAGAGTGGAGAGGCACAGAATCTAAGTTGCTTGAGGTTTAGTGTGAAGTTTCCACAGTCAGTGATGATTTCAGGAACCATGTCATATGCTGGTGTTGGTCCACTGTTTTATCAAGACCAAAATCATCGCAGTCATCTACCAGGAAATTTTAGAGCACTTCATGCTTCCCTCTGCTGACAAGCTTTATGGAGAAGCTAATTTCATTTTCCAGCAGGACCTGGCACCTACACACACTGCCAAAAGTATCAAAACCTGGTTTAATGGCCATGGCGTCACTGTGTTTGATTGGCCAGCAAACTCTCCTGACCTAAACCCAATAGAGAATCTATGGAGTATTGTCAAGAGGAAGATGAGAGGCACCAGACCCAACAATGCAGACAAGCTGAAGGTCACTATCAAAGCTGCACGGTGGCGGTGGCTGCATGGTGGCGCAGTGGTTAGCACTGCGGCAGCACAGTTTACCCTCGGCCAGGGGATCGCGGTGATCGTGGGTTCGATCCCTGCCCCTGGCCAACAGTGATCTGTGTGGAGTTTGCATGTTCTCCCCGTGTTGCGTGGGTTTACTCCAGGATTTCTCCGGTTTCTTCCCACATGCTAAAAACATGCAGGTTAGGGATACGGGGCGCTTGCGCACACAGCGACCGGCAGCTGGTGGCTTGTCACCAGACTGCAAAACAAATCTACCTACGGGTACAAAATAAGTAAAAAAAAAAAAAAAAAAAAAAAAAAGGCAACCTAGGCCTTCATAACACCTCAGCAGTGCCGAAGGCTGATCACCTCCACGCCACGCCACATTGATACAGTAATTAATTCAAAAGGAGCCCCAAGCAAGTATTGAGTGTGTACATGGACATACTTTTCAGTCAGTTCACATTTGTATTAAAAACTATTTTTTTAAAATTAATTTTATGTAATATTCAAATTTTTTGAGAAACTGAATTTGGGGTTTTCATGGGCCGTAAGCCATAATCATCAAAATTAAAATAAATAAACACTTGAAATATTTCACTCTCTGTGTAATGAATCTATATAATATATGAGTTTCACTTTCTGAAATGATTGACAGAATATCATGAAAAAGTTAAATATTTTTTAATTTTTTGAGATGTACCTGTAGAATGATGTTATTGAGATGGGCTAGCAGATGCTGTATGTCGGCCGCACCTCGGACACAGTCCAAGGATGGATAATTTTTTTCACACATAAGGAATTGTTCAGAACTCCTTATACAAAGATATAGAGTGATGATAATCAAGTCAGTGGCGGTAATGCACCTGTAAGCTGGTTGCCAACTGCCAATCAAATCTAAAAGAAGAAGAAGAAGAAGAAGAATGATCTTTTAGCGAGTCGTACGATTGTGATATTGTGACACAAATATCACTGCAGTAAACTGGGAAGAAGCTTCTGCTTCAAAATTTGTAATTCTTCCCACAACTTTCAGTGCAAAAAAACTGTTCTTCTTCTTTTAGGTTTGATTGGCGGTTGGCAACCAGCTTACAGGTGCATTACCGCCTCGTACTTCACTCTATATCATCACTCTATCTGGTCAGGAGCTGTAGTCCTTCTGTCATCATTGCTGTGTCCAATCGACCCTCAACTCTGTCATCAGACATCATTCTTCTTCGTCTGAAAACATTGCAGCTTTTATCACATCTTTTTAAAAAAAGCTCTCGCGAATCAGGCTTTTTGTGCCGCAGCAAAGGCAAGGCAAGTTTATCTGTATAACACATTTCGTGTACAAGACAATTCAAAGTGCTTTACATAAAAACATTAAAGCATTACAGCAAGTTGCAAAAGGAATCTACACATTAGAAGGCCTCAAAACCTCCTTTCCTTTCCTTTTATTTTTTTTTATCCACCTTATACTTGGGGGTGCTGCTGTAGGAACAATTATGGACGGAACTTTCAGTTTCGGCTGCAGTAGTGTTAAATCAGTCAGAGTGGAGTAGCAGGGGCATTTAAAATAGTGTTTTTAAAAGTTTTTCAAATTCATTTTAATGTATCGGCCACATACGTGTTTTGCACTCAAGAGGCAGTTAATTTCAGCTCTTCTAGTTTTTGTATTTTTTGAATGTTTTGGCATTGTTCTGGCACTTGCTGGTGTTCATGGTTGTGCCAGAATGGATAAATGGAGGCTTCTCACCACATGGTGACAGACGACATTCAAGCACGGTGTTGTGACGTACATCTGCTCTCAGGTAAATTTGATTATGTCCAACATATTTTGACAAAATGCAGCCGACTTTATTGCAGTGGAGACATGCTGGTTGGAATGCCCACCGCGTCATGAGTACAGACGACGAGAAATCATAAATCATGACTCTTTCTTTGTTTGGTAGCAGCAAAGTCCCAGGAAACCCTCCATGAGTGTCTGGTATCATTGTAAAGCTTAGAAATTGTACTTTCTAAAAATACCTATGTTTTTGCAGAAGATGTAACTCCCGACCAATCGAACGTGAGTTTTCAACGTAGCTAAAATATAAACAAATCGTCTTTTTCTGGGTCAGTTTTTGCACACTACCTACAAATTAAATATAATTTTGAAGGTCTTTCAATACAGAATATGGAAATAACGTTACATCAGTTTTGAAAATGTCCTCAAAGCGACTCATTTTACCAGCAAGGGTCATTTGTTTGCATCGTTAGCATCTTAGCAGCGGCGCTAACTAACGGAGCTACTGTGTACGAGGCCACTTTTTAAGGTCATCTTTCCATCCCTCGATAGTCGTGGGAAGTGGTATGATTATGTTACTGTTTTGAGGTGCAAGAGGCCGTGTTCCCGCATTTCTGATGCCAAAGTCATTGTTTTTTAACAAGGAAAAGTGTCCCGTTTCAGTGACAACCATATGTTCTAAACTAGTACTAGTCCGGTCCCTTAGGAGGGATTTTAAGAAGGATCGTGCAGATTTGTCTAAAAGCATGAAAATTGGTACACTAGTAGTTTTTGATGTGCTGAATCCAATTCTGCCGGGCGCCAGAGCAAATTCTCAATGGGGCCGCCATATTGGACAATTCAAAATGGCCGCCGTCAAGAAAATGATTTATCCATATCGCCGCTAAAAAAAGTGACACATTTGCAAACAAAAGCACTTTTCCAACACACGCTTGTAAGACACAGACATGCCAAAGGCATTGGCATTATTTATCTGCTTCTTCTGCCTGCCCTCACCATGTAGCTTGAGACCCAGGTACAATGGGAATGGCGTTTCCCGGTCTTTGCTGTGACGAATGTTGCTGGTCTTTGTGGCATGGTGTGACCCAATTCATGCATTGTATATGATTTGTTGGGCAATAGCACTTGCGACCCTTGCCCTGCCATGTACCTGCTCCTGCAAGTCTTTGTCACCTTCGTGCAAGACTGAGGGACCCTGAAGCAGGATGTTGATGAAACTTCTAAGCTGTCCAGGAACAGGAGATGTTAGGGCATCAGAAGCAAAAGAACCAGTAAATGGTTCTTGCTGTTCAAGACAGAATTTCCTAAGCTTCACTGCTGCACGCATCAATAGCAAGGCATCATCCTGCCCTATCTGGTTCTTATGTGCGTCAGCTAGAAGATCACCAACCTTCTTGTTGCTGGAGATATACACCTCCTTGCCCTGAAAGAAGTCTGTACACTCAGGAAGCAGCTGCAGAAGGTACTCTTTGAACCGTGTGGCATGTGGTTCCCTTATATCTGCACATGGAGTTCCTTGTTCCTCCATGAGTGTCCTGTAAAACTGCCTCAATGCAGACAGCTTGAAGACATCTTCAGAGTCTTCAACCAAAGCCACAATTTGTACAATAGCAACCGGGTTGAATTGTGGGACAGAAGGACCTGCAGATGCCTTGTGTTCCTTAGCACAAGCTGAGTCCCTTAAGTGCAGGTAACATGGCAGGTGGTAGAAAGTGTCACCTGCGTGGGCATCTGCTGCTTGGGCAATCAGCTTTCCTAGAAGCTTGAAGTTTTTTGTGCTCTGAGCCCAGCTTTTCAAGTTTTTGTCCACATTGTCTGTGGCAACTTTCTGAAGGTTCTTACCGTCGTGTCCCTCACATATGATGCAGAAGGAGGATTTCTGCAGATCAGAAGGCATTGGATTGCTGGACCGCAATTTCTTTGGTGAAATTTGATCATCCACATCCCCCTTTTCAGCAATTCTTTTCAAGCGAGAGGAACTGCAGTAGCTTCTACAAAGTTTGTGATATTTTGCCTTGTTTGTTTTGAGTGTCACAGCAATGCCTTGGCCCTCATCAAGTTGAGCCCATGACTCTTTCATGCATGAAGGTACAACGCCAATGGCCTTAAACCCATTGAGATCTTTCTCAATTGAAGCTAGACCCTCTTCTTTTGGAGACTGCAATCGCTCATCTTTTTCCTCCTGACATAGACAGCACAGGTTCCAATTTATAGACTCCATACTTGCTACAAGTAATCACTAGATATACCTGCTATGACTAAATAGATCCAGTATACAACAAAGTGAAAAAAACTGATCAAGGCCGAGGGGCTACCCTTTTACCACCTTGATGAAATACAAGTAAAGTGCACATTCTGGTATGGGATACAACTAGGTTCGGTTGCCCTACACCTAGCCCGATCGTTCATCTAGTGTCATTTCAGTCCCGTGCGATCTGTAGGCCTTCTGGGTAACTTGAGCCCCGTTACCCTTGGCTCGGCTGTCCCGCGCTGGCACATCCTGTCAATTAAGGCGCGGCTGTCTAACTACAACTACACTACAACTAACTATACTAGTTGGGATGTGCACTGGGGCTAATTAGACAACATTTGGGACACAAAAAGAATACTACAGTCTAAAGTAAGTACACAACTACGAGAGTCAGTAAACTACAACTACAGTTAGTAAACTACTAGCTGACACTAAACCCCATGCTGAGTCTCACAGCAGTGATGTCACCAGTGTGGCCTGGTTGTGCCCTGACATCACTCTAATTTATTTATTTTTTTTCCACAATATCTTTATTGAACCTTTTTTTTTTTTTAACAAACATGATACAAACAATCAAACACTAACACTAAAGTACTACAAAAAAAAAAAAATACCCTAAAAACACCAACAACCACCAACAAAATCAAGTCTTCAACAATGCTCCTCTGTTTAGTCTAGACAATCCAATACATTAGTATACATATTATGTTCACCAGTTTGGAATTTACAAGGTCCACACACATCATTCACCTTCTTCTTCAAGAGTTATGTTTAAATTTTTTACATAATCAATAAAAGGTCTCCATATATTCTCAAACACAATTTCCTTTGATTTCAGTATATATGTTATTCTTTCTAATGGAAGGTTTGTTAACATCTGTCTTAACCACTGAGTCACATCTGGTCTATGAGTCTTTTTCCATAATAGTGCAATACATTTTTTGGCATTAAGCAAACTGAGGTCTATGAATGTTCTTTCACTTTTATTGAAATTATGCTTTTCTGGGTACAGACCCAACAAAAACAGTTTAGGATTCAATATGATTTGTTTTGAGATTATTTTTTCAATTGTTACCCTCACCTCCTCCCAAAACATTCTTATTAATCTACATTCCCATAAACAATGAAATAGGGTTCCTTTACTTTCCATGCATTTTGTGCATGTATCTGGTATATTTTTGTTATATCTATTTAACTCCTCCGGTGTAACATACATCCGCATTAACCATTTGAAATGTATCAATTTAAGGCGTGCATTTATTGATTTGGTTTGAGCTTCTGTACAAGCCAATTCCCATTGTTCCTCTGAAATTTCAATTTGCAGATCTTCTTTCCAGTAGTTTAATCTTTTCAGTGAATTTTCACTTGAAGATAGTGTCAATGAGTTATAAAACTCTGAAATAATACCCTTTCTTTTACTATCTTTCATCATCATTTTTTCCAAGGATGAATAAATAGGTCGAGTGAGAGCTTTATTTTGATTTGATCGAATAAAGTTTCTAAGTTGAAGATATTTAAAAAAATGTGTTCTATTGAGATTAAATTTGATCCTCAGCTCTTCAAAAGACATGTTGTCTGCACATGGCAAATATAAATCCTGAATCTTTTGTATCCCTTTTAAATTCCATACTTTAAATACAGCGTCCGCTCTCCCTGGTTTAAAATATTGATTACCCCATATTGGACTAAATTGTGACAATAACTGTGGTTCTTTTAAATAGTTTTTAGCTTCACACCATATTTTGATCATATGCTTTACAAATGGATTTTTAACTTGTTTTTGTAATTTTTTTGCCGAATCTGAGTATATGAATATGGGAAGAGGTAAAGGTAAATTGTATGATTCCATTTCAGTCCAGTGAGGGAGATCATTTGATGAAAAATAATATGTCATAGACCTCAGTTGTGCCGACCAATAATACAACATAAAATTTGGACATTTCAGACCTCCACGATCAAATGGTAAATATAATAAAGACAAACGTAATCTAGCCCTCCTGTTGTTCCATATAAATTCCACTAACTTTTTTTTTATTCTTGAGAATAGATCTAAAGGTGGTGATAAGGGAATGTATTGAAATAAATAAAGTATTTTAGGTAAAATATTACTTTTAAGTATATTGATTCTCCCGATCATCGACATTGGTAGTGACATCCATCTCTGAGTTAACTCATTGATATCTGACATTAAGGCTTCATAGTTGACACTGGCGACTGATTCTAGCTTAGGCATAATTTGGATTCCTAAATATTTAAACTGATTTACAACATTGAATTGATTTACCTCAGGGGCTGGGTAATTTCTCTGGGTCTCATTTAGCATTAATATTGAAGATTTAGTTTTTTTTTTCCACAGTATCTTTATTGAACCTTTTTTTTTTTTAACAAACATGATACAAACAATCAAACACTAACACTAAAGTACTACAAAAAAAAAAAAATGCACTAAAAACACCAACAACCACCAACAAAATCAAGTCTTCAACAATGCTCCTCTGTTTAGTCTAGACCAGGGGTGTCCAACCACGCGCCACGGAGAGCCAAGACCCCGCAGGCCCCACCTCCAACCAGTGTCCCCAACAGCAGATTTCAGTGAACTTCTTCCCACTGATTGCTGATAAGTGAAAACACCTGCTGAAGAGACTGGGTAGAAGAGAAAACCCGCAGGGTCCCGGCTCCCCACGGCACACGGCCGGACACCCCCGGTCCAGACAATCCAATACATTAGTATACTTATTATGTTCACCAGTTTGGAATTTACAAGGTCCACACACATCATTCACCTTCTTCTTCAAGAGTTATGTTTAAATTTTTTACATAATCAATAAAAGGTCTCCATATATTCTCAAACACAATTTCCTTTGATTTTAGTATATATGTTATTCTTTCTAATGGAAGGTTTGTTAACATCTGTCTTAACCACTGAGTCACATCTGGTCTATGAGTCTTTTTCCATAATAGTGCAATACATTTTTTGGCATTAAGCAAACTGAGGTCTATGAATGTTCTTTCACTTTTATTAAAATTATGCTTTTCTGGGTACAGACCCAACAAAAACAGTTTAGGATTCAATATGATTTGTTTTGAGATTATTTTTTCAATTGTTACCCTCACCTCTTCCCAAAACATTCTTATTAATCTACATTCCCATAAACAATGAAATAGGGTTCCTTTACTTTCCATGCATTTTGTGCATGTATCTGGTATATTTTTGTTATATCTATTTAACTCCTCCGGTGTAACATACATCCGCATTAACCATTTGAAATGTATCAATTTAAGGCGTGCATTTATTGATTTGGTTTGAGCTTCTGTACAAGCCAATTCCCATTGTTCCTCTGAAATTTCAATTTGCAGATCTTCTTTCCAGTAGTTTAATCTTTTCAGTGAATTTTCACTTGAAGATAGTGTCAATGAGTTATAAAACTCTGAAATAATACCCTTTCTTTTACTATCTTTCATCATCATTTTTTCCAAGGATGAATAAATAGGTCGAGTGAGAGCTTTATTTTGATTTGATCGAATAAAGTTTCTAAGTTGAAGATATTTAAAAAAATGTGTTCTATTGAGATTAAATTTGATCCTCAGCTCTTCAAAAGACATTATGTTGTCTGCACATGGCAAATATAAATCCTGAATCTTTTGTATCCCTTTTAAATTCCATACTTTAAATACAGCGTCCGCTCTCCCTGGTTTAAAATATTGATTACCCCATATTGGACTAAATTGTGACAATAACTGTGGTTCTTTTAAATAGTTTTTAGCTTCACACCATATTTTGATCATATGCTTTACAAATGGATTTTTAACTTGTTTTTGTAATTTTTTTGCCGAATCTGAGTATATGAATATGGGAAGAGGTAAAGGTAAATTGTATGATTCCATTTCAGTCCAGTGAGGGAGATCATTTGATGAAAAATAATATGTCATAGACCTCAGTTGTGCCGACCAATAATACAACATAAAATTTGGACATTTCAGACCTCCACGATCAAATGGTAAATATAATAAAGACAAACGTAATCTAGCCCTCCTGTTGTTCCATATAAATTCCACTAACTTTTTTTTTATTCTTGAGAATAGATCTAAAGGTGGTGATAAGGGAATGTATTGAAATAAATAAAGTATTTTAGGTAAAATATTACTTTTAAGTATATTGATTCTCCCGATCATCGACATTGGTAGTGACATCCATCTCTGAGTTAACTCACTGATATCTGACATTAAGGCTTCATAGTTGACACTGGCGACTGATTCTAGCTTAGGCATAATTTGGATTCCTAAATATTTAAACTGATTTACAACATTGAATTGATTTACCTCAGGGGCTGGGTAATTTCTCTGGGTCTCATTTAGCATTAATATTGAAGATTTAGTTTTATTTATTTTATATCCTGATATTTCCCCAAAATTCTTTATTAAATTCAACAAGGTTGGAATTGATTTTTTTAGATTCGACATAAACAAAATTATATCATCGGCGTACAGGGAGATTTTATGTTCTGTTGGTCCAACTTTAATTCCATATATTTGTGAATGTAAACGTATCGCTATCGCTAAAGGTTCAATTGCCATAGTAAACAGTAAAGGTGAAAGTGGACAGCCTTGTCGACATCCTCTATTGATTTTTATTGGTTTTGAAATATTGTTATTTGTTAGGATTTCTGCTGTAGCATTATTGTATATTATTTGAACCCAATTTATGAAATTATTTCCAAGTCCAAACCTTTGTAGGACTTCAAAAAGAAAGGGCCATTCAACTCTATCAAAGGCCTTTTCGGCGTCCAATGATAGGAGAGCTGTATCCGGTGCTTCTTTATTAAAATAAATAATATTAAATAGTCTTCTTACATTATGGAAGCCTTGTCTACCCTTTATAAAGCCATTCTGATCTCGATTAATAATATTTGGTAAAATTTCTTGTATTCGTCTTGCTAAAATTTTACAGATTATCTTAAGGTCGGCGTTTAATAGGCTTATTGGTCTCATATTTTCACATTTATTAGAGGGCTTACCTGGTTTTGGCAGCAGTATAATTAAGGCATTATTTATGTATGATGGTAAATTATTATTTTGAAATGCTTCTAAAACCATTTCCAAAAAAGGTTTTATTAATTTATTCTTAAATTTTTTATAAAGGTCAACTGGAAGACCATCTGGTCCTGCACTTTTTCCTGATTTCATATTATCAATGGCTAGCCCAACTTCTTCTTGACTAATTTTAGACTCCAATATCTCCCTGTTTTCATTTGGAATACACGGTATAGATAGTTCGTTCAAAAACCCATTTAGTTTTGTTAAATCAGGTTCATTTTTGGTATCATATAATTTTTCATAGTAATCTCTAAAGGCTCTATTAATTTCTAAAGGATCTATAACTACCTGTCCATTACTTATAATACTGGTAATTGGTGTTTTAATTTCCAATTGTTTAATCTGCCATGCTAATAATTTTCCTGATTTTTCACCTTGTTCATAAAAAGATTGTTTCAATCTTAGAAGACTCGAGGCAGCTCTATTCGCTGATTTTTTGTCGTATTCAGCTCTCAAAATCAGTAATTCATTCTCCAACCTTGGGTCACTTCCTGCATACACTTTTTCCTGAAGATTTTTTATTTTATGTTCCAATTTAGCTCTCTCCTCTCGAGTCTTCTTAGATTTTGATCCTGTATAACTAATAATATGTCCCCTAATAAAAGCTTTGAAAGCCTCCCACTTTACACATGCTGATGTTTGTGTAGTATTGATGTCAAAGAACTCGTCTATCTGTTTTTCTATATACTTGACAAATTCCTCATCCTGAAGCCATTTATGCTGAAATTGCCATCTACCTGATTCCTTTGTCAATTTTTTATCTACATATATTAGACAACAGGGTGCATGATCAGAGATCACGATGTTATCATAAAAGCAGTTTTGAATCTTGGACCTTAATTCTGTGGAAATCAAAAAATAATCAATACGTGAGAATGTCTTGTAGGTACTGGAATAACAAGAATAGGCTTTAACTTGTGGTTTCATTTCTCTCCATATATCTAACAATCTCAATTCTTTCATAAAATGATTAATAGTCATCCTACATCCAATGTGCGTACAGTCCAGTCCTGTTGATCTATCCACACCTGGATTCAATGTACAATTAAAATCCCCTGCTATTATATGTTGCCCTGTAAGTGATGATAAGATGAGAAATAAATTAGCAAAGAACTTCTGATCATCTATATTGGGACCATATAAGTTCACAAGATTTATATTTTCTAATAGCAAAGAACCTTGAATGATTACATATCTTCCAAATTTGTCTCCAATTACATTTTTCACTTGAAAAGGAACTGATTTATGTATGAGAGTCATAACTCCCCTGGCTCGGGATGAAAATGAAGAGGTGAATACACTTCCCTGCCATCTACTCCTAATTCTTTTAACATCCTCCTCTATCAGATGAGTTTCTTGTAAAAACACAATTCTTGAACCCATGTCCTTTATTTTATTCATAACTTGTTTAAGTTTTTTTAAATTTTGTAGACCTCTGCAATTCCATGAAGTTAAATTAAGATTAACACTTTGGTCCATGATCAATAGAGAGTTTAGGATTACCTTGCAGTGTAAACATGCTCATACAGAGAAGCAAAAACATGAGTGGTTGAACATTCATCCTACAAACTACACACAAACAAATTTCCCCTTCCCACACTTGTGGCAAACCCCCCAAAATCAAAAGAAAAATTCTGTCTCCCGATATAGCCATCGACCGTTCCACACCCACGGGGAACAGCCTAAGCCACTCCTTCTTCATCCTCCCAATCACCCTAACTCTACTACTTTTAATGACGTAACATTAACTCTCCTCTGTAGTTTTCCAACTTAACTCCAAAATTTTTAACAACTTTGTACATCATAGTTTTTTTTTTTTGTTTGTTTGTTTTGTTTTTGTTTTGTTTTTTTAATATATAATACAATCTATATTTTGTAAACTTACTATTTACTTCAAGTCAGTCAGATGCCTGTGCAAATGCTTAATTATTCTACCTTATATTTTGTTCATGCTTAGCTCCCACCAGTCTCTTCTTCTTCTTTGATCTTCTTGATGAACTCCTGCGCCTCCTCTGGGGTCTTGAAGATGTGGGTTCTGCCCTCATACGTGGTCAGCAGTCTCGCAGGATAGATTACACCATGACGAATCCCAAGGTTGCGCAGCTCCTTACGTACGGGATCAAACTGCTTCCTCAATTGCTGGATTCCTGTGGCCAAATCTGGGTAGAACCGCACCTGCTGGTCCTGGTGTTTAATCTCTCCTTTTTTAGCTCGTGCAGCGTTGAAGATCTTCATCCTGTCTCTGTTGCTAAGAAACTTCATAATTAAGGTCCTCGGCGGTCCCTTATCTCTCCGTGGGCCAATGCGATGTGCTTTTTCCAGAACCACTGCTGATTGCAACTCCTCGCTGCCCAGCACCTCCGGAATCCACTTTTCCAGAAAGGAACATACGTCCCGACCTTCTGATTCCTCTGGAAGACCCACCAGCCTCAAATTATTCTGTCTCGACCGAGATTCCAAATCCAAAATATTATCTTCCAGAGATTTATTTTTTTTTTCCAAAGTGCGCACCTTTAATTGAAGACGGGTGACGTCATCTTCAGCACTAGCGAGACGGAGCTCCATCTGCGCCGTTCGTTCTACACAGTCACCCAATTCCTTTCTTATTCCTTCCAACGCTGTCATAATCCCATCAAATCTAGAGGAAAAGTCCGCTCTCATTGAACTCATGGCAGCCATCAGCGCATCTGCGCCATTCCCCGCAGAAATCGCACCGCCGCCAGCTTCCTCCGCCATATATGGAGCCTTGTTTGCTGCGTCACAGACCTGAAAGTCCGTTAATTTGGACTGTTTCGGCGGCTCGCTTTTTCCTTTTCCTGGTTTTCCAGCCTTAGGCTTCGCCGACATATCCTCGCCCAAACGCTGGGATACGTTCTGTCCCAAATGAGAGAGTTATTTGCCGATTTTTTTCTCCAGGAGCAGAGCAGAGCGAGACACGTCCGTCCTACGTGGCAGCCATAACCGGAAGTCGAAGATTTAGTTTTATTTATTTTATATCCTGATATTTCCCCAAAATTCTTTATTAAATTCAACAAGGTTGGAATTGATTTTTTTAGATTCGACATAAACAAAATTATATCATCGGCGTACAGGGAGATTTTATGTTCTGTTGGTCCAACTTTAATTCCATATATTTGTGAATGTAAACGTATCGCTATCGCTAAAGGTTCAATTGCCATAGTAAACAGTAAAGGTGAAAGTGGACAGCCTTGTCGACATCCTCTATTGATTTTTATTGGTTTTGAAATATTGTTATTTGTTAGGATTTCTGCTGTAGCATTATTGTATATTATTTGAACCCATTTTATGAAATTATTTCCAAGTCCAAACCTTTGTAGGACTTCAAAAAGAAAGGGCCATTCAACTCTATCAAAGGCCTTTTCGGCGTCCAATGATAGGAGAGCTGTATCCGGTGCTTCTTTATTAAAATAAATAATATTAAATAGTCTTCTTACATTATGGAAGCCTTGTCTACCCTTTATAAAGCCATTCTGATCTCGATTAATAATATTTGGTAAAATTTCTTGTATTCGTCTTGCTAAAATTTTACAGATTATCTTAAGGTCGGCGTTTAATAGGCTTATTGGTCTCATATTTTCACATTTATTAGAGGGCTTACCTGGTTTTGGCAGCAGTATAATTAAGGCATTATTTATGTATGATGGTAAATTATTATTTTGAAATGCTTCTAAAACCATTTCCAAAAAAGGTTTTATTAATTTATTCTTAAATTTTTTATAAAGGTCAACTGGAAGACCATCTGGTCCTGCACTTTTTCCTGATTTCATATTATCAATGGCTAGCCCAACTTCTTCTTGACTAATTTTAGACTCCAATATCTCCCTGTTTTCATTTGGAATACACGGTATAGATAGTTCGTTCAAAAACCCATTTAGTTTTGTTAAATCAGATTCATTTTTGGTATCATATAATTTTTCATAGTAATCTCTAAAGGCTCTGTTAATTTCTAAAGGATCTATAACTACCTGTCCATTACTTATAATACTGGTAATTGGTGTTTTAATTTCCAATTGTTTAATCTGCCATGCTAATAATTTTCCTGATTTTTCACCTTGTTCATAAAAAGATTGTTTCAATCTTAGAAGACTCGAGGCAGCTCTATTCGCTGATTTTTTGTCGTATTCAGCTCTCAAAATCAGTAATTCATTCTCCAACCTTGGGTCACTTCCTGCATACACTTTTTCCTGAAGACTTTTTATTTTATGTTCCAATTTAGCTCTCTCCTCTCGAGTCTTCTTAGATTTTGATCCTGTATAACTAATAATATGTCCCCTAATAAAAGCTTTGAAAGCCTCCCACTTTACACATGCTGATGTTTGTGTAGTATTGATGTCAAAGAACTCGTCTATCTGTTTTTCTATATACTTGACAAATTCCTCATCCTGAAGCCATTTATGCTGAAATTGCCATCTACCTGATTCCTTTGTCAATTTTTTATCTACATATATTAGACAACAGGGTGCATGATCAGAAATCACGATGTTATCATAAAAGCAGTTTTGAATCTTGGACCTTAATTCTGTGGAAATCAAAAAATAATCAATACGTGAGAATGTCTTGTAGGTACTGGAATAACAAGAATAGGCTTTAACTTGTGGTTTCATTTCTCTCCATATATCTAACAATCTCAATTCTTTCATAAAATGATTCCCCATTGTGGGACTAATAAAGGCTTATCTTATCTTAATAGTCATCCTACATCCAATAAGTTTTTTTAAATTTTGTAGACCTCTGCAATTCCATGAAGTTAAATTAAGATTAACACTTTGGTCCATGATCAATAGAGAGTTTGGGATTACCTTGCAGTGTAAACATGCTCATACAGAGAAGCAAAAACATGAGTGGTTGAACATTCATCCTACAAACTACACACAAACAAATTTCCCCTCCCCACACTTGTGGCAAACCCCCCAAAATCAAAAGAAAAATTCTGTCTCCCGATATAGCCATCGACCGTTCCACACCCACGGGGAACAGCCTAAGCCACTCCTTCTTCATCCTCCCAATCACCCCAACTCTACTGCTTTTAATGACGTAACATTAACTCTCCTCTGTAGTTTTCCAACTTAACTCCAAAATTTTTAACAACTTTGTACATCATAGTTTTTTTTTTTGTTTGTTTTGTTTTTGTTTTGTTTTTTTAATATATAATACAATCTATATTTTGTAAACTTACTATTTACTTCAAGTCAGTCAGATGCCTGTGCAAATGCTTAATTATTCTACCTTATATTTTGTTCATGCTTAGCTCCCACCAGTCTCTTCTTCTTCTTTGATCTTCTTGATGAACTCCTGCGCCTCCTCTGGGGTCTTGAAGATGTGGGTTCTGCCCTCATACGTGGTCAGCAGTCTCGCAGGATAGATTACACCATGACGAATCCCAAGGTTGCGCAGCTCCTTACGTACGGGATCAAACTGCTTCCTCAATTGCTGGATTCCTGTGGCCAAATCTGGGTAGAACCGCACCTGCTGGTCCTGGTGTTTAATCTCTCCTTTTTTAGCTCGTGCAGCGTTGAAGATCTTCATCCTGTCTCTGTTGCTAAGAAACTTCATAATTAAGGTCCTCGGCGGTCCCTTATCTCTCCGTGGGCCAATACGATGTGCTTTTTCCAGAACCACTGCTGATTGCAACTCCTCGCTGCCCAGCACCTCCGGAATCCACTTTTCCAGAAAGGAACATACGTCCCGACCTTCTGATTCCTCTGGAAGACCCACCAGCCTCAAATTATTCTGTCTCGACCGAGATTCCAAATCCAAAATATTATCTTCCAGAGATTTATTTTTTTTTTCCAAAGTGCGCACCTTTAATTGAAGACGGGTGACGTCATCTTCAGCACTAGTGAGACGGAGCTCCATCTGCGCCGTTCGTTCTACACAGTCACCCAATTCCTTTCTTATTCCTTCCAACGCTGTCATAATCCCATCAAATCTAGAGGAAAAGTCCGCTCTCATTGAACTCATGGCAGCCATCAGCGCATCTGCGCCTCCCCGCGCAAACATCGCACCGTTGCCAGCCTCCTCCGCCATATATGGAGTTTTGTTTGCTGCGTCACAGACCTGAAAGTCCGTTAATTTGGACTGTTTCGGCGGCTCGCTTTTTCCTTTTCCTGGTTTTCCAGCCTTAAGCTTCGCCGACATATCCTCGCCCAAATGCTGGGATACGTTCTGTCCCAAATGAGAGAGTTATTTGCCGATTTTTTTTCTCCAGGAGCAGAGCAGAGCGAGACACGTCCGTCCTACGTGGCAGCCATAACCGGAAGTCACTCTAATTTATTTTTAAGATTTTTCTAGGAAATTATTCTCTACTACAGGATAAAATGATATTACAGGATGCATCAAGCACAAATATGTCAAAGGTACATATACATATATGGATATCTTACTTTCAGCTAGCTACCTCGTGACACAAAGTCTTAGAAAGGATTTTTAAGACACTTGAAAATGTTTTTTTGTCAAAAGTAAGTTCAAATTTGAAATCTTTGATGCCAAAAACGTATGAAAAGAGTTTTTGTTTGTCATTTTATGTCAAGAAGTGTGAAAGTTATGGAGAGTTCAATTTTGACTGGCGGCCATATTGAATCTTGCAATATGGCGACCAATATTGATTTTACTGAAAAACAGATGTCAGATTTGAATTCCTTGAGGTCAAAAACCTTGAAAAAGTGTGTCTATTTGTAATTGTGTGACTGTTTGTTCAAGAGAAATGCGAAAACAGGTTTTCGGGTGGCGGCCATTTTGAATTGTCCAATATGGCCGACCCCATTGAGATTTGGCTCTGGCGCCCGGCAGATTTGAAATCAGCAGGTCAAAATCTATAGGTGTGGAAAGTTTCATGCTTTTAGAAGAATTTGCACAATCCTTCCCCTAAGGGACCGGACTATACCGGAAGTTGCTACCATAATTCATTCAAGGCATCATGGGGCCTAGGAATAAGGTGGATACATGGCAAAAAAAAAAAAGGATAATGTTTTGACTAATCCAAATAGCCTTAGGTTTTTGTCAATCCCTTTAAAGAGCCTCAAACTCCTTTTATCGGGGGGCCTCTAATCCGCTCCTTTTCTTCTACTAGTGCATACCCGTGCATGCCCGTAGAAACCCGTGCATGGCCGTAGAGGAGATGCATTGGAACAGAATTCTTGCCAGTTACAGGACAGTTGGTATAGCAACACGGCACTAAGTGGCAATCACATGTGATGGTTTTTGTATGCAGCAAAAGATAAAATTCACACAAAATATGCCCTGCCATCTGGGGCTGTTTGCCCCTGATGTTCACGGCATCCTTTCTGACGTGCAGCAGTTCTCCTCATTCTATTGCTCTCCATCTGGTGGATCTTCTTCTTCGTTCAGACCACTGGTTGAGGGATAGGTGTGTTGTAATTCCAGCACTAACAGACAGACAGACGCACACATACCTGTGCATACCCGTCTATGCCCGTAGAAACGAAGTATAAGCCAGTATTTCTGCATGCTCGTTGCTGAAGGGTGTCCTCCTGTGTGACCCGGCTGTGTTGTTCACAGTCGTGCCTGCAGTGTAGTGCTCAAGACTGAGGGGTTTCATCATCATGGCCTCTTTTCTGACGTGCTGCAGTTCTCCTCACTGTATTGCTCTCCATCTGGTGGGTCTTCTTCTTCTTCTGTGTTCAGACCAGTGGTTGAGGGATAGGTGTGTGGTAATTGCAGTTCATGGACAGGATCATGAAAATCGATCTGAGGCAAAAGTAGCTTTCGGTCCTGTTCAGGAAGACCCATGCATGTGCGTAGAAACCAAGAAACTGGAGCACTTGGAGAAAATCAGCGCTTTGCTTGTTATTTTACACATTTGTATTGTAGACTGCTATTGTTCAAGGTTCCGCATTTTTAGTGTGTCAGCACCTCTTTAAAAACCATATTGCTCAGAAAGCGACGCTTTTGCTTAGTTTCTTCATCTTGAGCAAGAATACAAAGACTGCTTGATTTGTCAACTCTGCTCGTGGCAACGTAGAATTGGCCATGGCTGAAGAAATCTCTTGTGCAGAAAACACCAACGCACTGTAATGACTGGCCCTGTGCCCTATTCACAGTCATGGCAAAGCAGGGTCTTACTGGAAACTGTTTACGTTGCAAGGTGAATGGAAACATGTTGTCAGATGGTGTGAGTGTGATTCGTGGAATCAGGAGAGTGTGTCCAGCATGGACACCAATCACAGATGTTGCAACCAACAGGTGGGGCTGTATTTGTTCAGTGATGTATCTTGAGCCATTGCAATGTCCATTTTGTTGGTCAGAGTTTCGCAGTACTATGATCAGCATTCCCACCTTTAAAGTGATGCGATGAGGAGGCATTTCAGATGGGCAGAGTGTATTTAGAAACTCAGTTGGGTATGCATGATCACCCTCAGAGTCTACAGTGTCAACACCATTGCAAACGTGTTCCTGTCCTGGGAAAATCTTTGTCATGTACTCATTGACTGTGTCAACCTCAGAGTTTGTCTGGCATAATATGACACGCTCACATAACCATCTTGGATTTGAAACATTGACTTGCATGTCTTCATACACCCAACTGACAATGTCTTCCAGTTTGCGACCTGGAATCATTAGTCTTTCTCGCCCTGTTCTGGAACTACTGGAATTTTTCCTTCCCCAAGGCCCAAGAGAAATTTAGCAAAATGTTCTTCAGCTTGTTGATCTTCTACAGCTTGACAGATCCTCATGTTTTCTGTTAGACAAATAGTTTCAACATTTTCCCATAGGTATGAGCTCTTGAAACACCTTTCTATGATTTCTGTTCTGCTACCATGTGATACAACAGTAAGGATTTGCCTCCTATCACCACTGAAGACCATTGTGATGCCACCAAATGGCTTGTGTGACCTCCGGAGCCATTGAAACGTTCAATCTGCTGCTTCCAGTGCACGCCAATCCATCATGGACACTTCATCCACGACCATGAGATGTGTCATCCTAATGAGTGTTGCAGTGCTGTCATTTTCACTTACACTGCAAGTTGAGTCATCACTGAGAATGAGAGGACATTTTGTTCTACTGTGAAAGGTGGTGCCTTTAGGCAGCAGGGTAGCTGCAATGCCACTTGTAGCTGTTGCAAGAGCTACTTTGCCCTGTACACGAACTTTGTTGAGAATGTGGTATAATATGAATGTTTTCCCAGTCCCGCCACTTGCATCAAGTGCTATCATTTTGCCAAGTCCCTGTTCTACGCTTTCCATCACTGTTGTAGCAACTGCTTGCTGCTCATGATTAAGTCTGTTCTCTGTGACAGTAATGTGAGCTTGAAAGTCCTCCATGTTGTGCTCAGTCTCGTGTTGTACAATGTTGACTGTGTTATTGACTGCCCCTCCCTGAGCGTGGTTCTGCTGGAGGTTTCTTCCTGTTAAAAGGGAGTTTTTCCTCTCCACCGTTGCCAAGCGCTTGCTCACAGGGGATTGCCTGATTGCTGGGATTTTTCTGCAACTGTGGGGGCTTCCCCTACAGTTGAAAGTGCTATGAGATGACTGTTGTTGTGAAATGGCGCTATATAAATAAAGTTGAATTGAATTGAATTGAAAATGTTTGGAATTCTACTGTTGATGTGAAGTGGATCAAGTTCAGGGATTCCAAAGTTTCCATGTAGGGTGAAGCCATGTCTTTCAACATTGTCCTTAAGGTCTAGTAGCACTTGATTCACAATATAGTCATCTGGCTCATTGACGTTGGTTCTGTGAATGAAATCTTCACAAAGGATATGCTTGTGCCTTTCCCAGAACTGCAAGTGCTCTCCTCTAAGTACAAACATGAGCATGTTGGCAAATACTAATCACCATAAAGGGTCTCTTGGAAGAAGTCTGTATCATCACACCGAGCAAGATTATGGTTATTTTTGTATGCATGTTCAGATGTGCACGATGCATTTGCTGATGGCGCAAAGCATCCCTGGCCAGCCGACTATTCCGCATCTCCTCGGTCTCAGCTTCTCTATGCCTTGCATAGAATTCACTGTTCCTGGCCAACTGACTAATCCGCATCTCCTTGGTCTCAGCTTCTCTGTGCCTTGCATGGAATTCACTGTCCCTGGCCAGCCGACTATTCCACATCCCCTTGGTCTCGGCTTTTCTGTGCATCGCCTGGCGTGCAGCGTTGGTGGCCAGCCGACTCTTCTAAATCTCCTCGGTCTCAACTTGTCTGTGTGTCACAGGGCGTGCAGCGTTGGTGGCCAGCTGACTCTTCCGCATCTTCTTGGTCTCAGCTTGTCTGTGCCTTGCCTGGCGTGCAACGTTGCTCGCTTTGCAGGCATTTCAGGCTTCAAGTAACTCAGCACGTGCATGGCGCACTGCCACATGTTTCCTGTCTGTTTGTGCATCCCTTGTCTATCGTACCCTATGCTGGTGAAGGGTCTCCTCCTGTCTCAGACAGGTGTGTTGTTCAGAGTCATGCATGCGGTGTACTGCTGGAACCTCAGGTGTTTCTTCCTCATGGCATCTTTTCTGACGTGCAGCAGTTCTCCTCATTCTATTGCTCTTCATCTGGTGGGTCTTCTTCTTCTTTGCTGGAACCTCAGGTATTTCGTCTTCATGGCATCTTTTCTGACGTGCAGCAGTTCTCCTCATTCTATTGCTCTTCATCTGGTGGGTTTTCTTCTTCTTCGCTGGAACCTCAGGTATTTCATCTTCATGGCATCTTTTCTGACGTGCAACAGTTCTCCTCATTCTATTGCTCTCCATCTGGGGGGTCTTCTTCTTCATCGTTGAGACCACTGGTTGAGGGATAGGTGTGTCGTAATTCCAGTTCATGGACAGGATCATGAAAATACATCATAGCAAAAAGACGCTGTGATGGATTTCTGTTGGCCGGGTTTCTGCTCATTGGACCCAGCCGGCCTCAGCCCGAAGGAGCGACATGGGTCCACCCTCCAGTGGGCTCACCACCTGCAGGAGGGATCATGGGGGTCAGGTGCTATATGGATTAGATGACGGTCAAAGGTGGAGACCTTGGTGATCTGATCCCCGGCTTCCTAAACTGGCTTTTGGGACATGGAATATCACCTCTCTGGTGGGGAAGGAGCCTGAGCTGGTACACGAGGTTGAGAGATACCGGCTAGATATAGTTGGGTTTACTGCAACACACAGCTCTGGTTCCGGAACCAGTCTCCTGAAGAGGGGCTGGAGCTTGGCCTACTCTGGAGTTGCCCCGGGCGAGAAGTGGTGAACAGGGGTGGGTATTTTTGTATCCCTCTGCCTTGCTGCCTCTATATTGGAGTTTTCCCCGGTGGATGAAAGGGTAGTTTCCCTGCACCCTCGGGTTGGGAAATGGGTCCTGACCATCATTTGTGCCTATGCACCAAATAATGGTTCAGAATACCCACCGTTTTTGGAGTCTCTGACTGGGGTGCTGGAGGGTGCTGCTCTTGGAGACTCCATTGTCCTACTGGGGGACTTCAATGCGCACGTGAGCAACGACAGTGAAACTTGTGGTGGTGGTGGTGGGGGGGGGGTGATTGGGAGGAACGGCCTGCCTGATCTGAGCCTGAGTGGTGTTCAGTTATTGGACTTCTGTGCTAACCACAGTCTGTCCATAACGAACACCATGTTCAAGCATAAGGGTGTCCATATGTGCACCTGGCACCAGGACACCCTAAATCACAAGTGGCTGATGATTTTGTTATCGTGTCATCAGACCTGTGACCACGTCTTGGACACTCAGGTAATAATAATAATGGATTAGATTTATATGGCGCTTTACATGTCAAGTGGAATGGGGAAAGTAAAGTTACACACAGAGCTACCAGAGGACTGACCCCCTGCTGTAGCTTTCACTACTTACAGTAGCTGTGTGGCCTAGGGTCAGAGAAACGGAGATAGGCGCCGCCCATATACACCTTCAGGTGTGAAGGGATTAACTAACTAACTAACTACATGTCAAGTGACATCTCAAAGCGCTTACAGTGAGTCCGTTATTCATTCACTCCAGACAGACATTGATAGTGGTAAGCTACTACCATAGCCACAGCTGCCCTGGGGAAAAATGATATAAACATGGCTGCCAATCCACGCCAACAGCCTCTCCGACCACTACCGAACATTTATACACATTCATACCCAGTGTCATGGACACTGGAGGCAAAGTAGGTAAAGTGTCTTGCCCAGGGACACAACGGCAGGATGGCTGGGGAGAGCGGGATTCGAACCACTAACCCTCTGGTTATTAGATGACCCACTCTACCTCCTGAGCCACTGCCGCCCACATTTCCCTCCTCTGTTTGATTTTTGCTGAGCATCAAGCTGGATGGCAAGAAGTTCCATTTTTTTTAGGGTTTTTGGCATGACCCGGCCGGGACTTGAACCTTGACCTCCTGGTTGTGGGGTGGATGCTCTACCTCTAGTCCAGCACTCCGATCAAAAGAGGTTCAGAGCTGTCATCTGATCACCACCTGGTGGTGAGTTGGAGCCGATGGCAGGGGCAGACGCCACTCAGACCTGGTAGACCCAAACATGTAGTGAGGATGTGCAGGGAACGTCTGGCTCAGGCCCCTGTCTCGGAGGTCTTCAACTCCCACCTCCAGAAGAGCTTCGACCACATTCCGAGGGAGTCTGGAGACATCTAGTCTGAATGGGCCATGTTCTCCACCTCCATTGTTGAAGCAGCTGCCCAGAGCTGCGGCTGCAAAGTCATTGGTGCATCTCATGGTGGCAACCCCTGAACCAAGTGGTGGACACCAGTGGTGAGGGGGGCCATCAAGCTGAAGGAGGAGTCCTATCAAGCTTGGTTGGCTTGTGGGACTCCTGAGGCAGCTGAGGTGAACCGGCAGGCCAAGTGGAGTACAGCTCGGGTGGTTGCTGAAGCAAAACCTCGGGTGTGGGAGGAGTTTGGTCATCTTCTTCTTTCATATGACTCCCAAAGTCACTAAGCAATGTCCTGTAAGCTGTAAAGCCAGGTCACTGTCTCTGGGGTGGGGTTGGTGAGACACATGGATACCCTCAGGTGGTTCAAAGTCAGGGCACTCCAGTAGGACATGATGTGGTGTCTACTCTGGGTTGCCATAAATACAAGCTGGTGATGAGCAAAGGCCCCAACGATACATGCTGGCATTGAAACGGCCGACTCCTATTTGCAGACGGTTGAGTGTAACCCACTCTCTGCGGCCAAGCTGGGCACCTGGTGGTAGTTTTGTGCTTGGAGTGACGTTGAGCTGAGGTGGTTTTCTTGTCTCTTGCCAAGTGAGTCTCCAGCTTTCCAGAAGATTAAAGTTGGAAATTTCAGGGAAGACAGCATATCTACTGAAGGGTTTCTGAAAGCATAGGCATTGAGCATCTAGATCTTGGGCAGCTTGGATGCGATGATGTAAAAGATGCTTGTTTTCTTCAATGTCAGGAGTTTGGTGAGGCTATGGAACAAGCCTTTCGGTCTGCCTCAAAGAGATTCTGGCAAACTGTCTGGCAACTCAGGAGGGGGAAGCAGCTCCCTGTCGACACTGTGTATAATGCGGTGGGGCACTGCTGACTTCAACTGGGGACATCGTCAGGCAGTGGAAGGAATGCTTCGAGGATCTCCTTAATCCCACTGACACACCTTCCACAGCTTGAGGATGAGGGGAACGACTCGCTTTTCACAGGGGCTGAGGTCGTCGAAGTGGTTAAAAATCTCTTTGGTGGCCGGGCCTCAGGAGTGGATGAGATTTGCCCAGAGACCTCAAGGCCCTGGGTGTTGTAGGGCTGTCATGGCTGACACGCCTCTGCAACATTGTGTGGAGGTCGGGGACGGTGCCTTTGGCATAGCAAACCAGGGTGGTGGTTCCTCTTTTTAAGAAGGGGGTACTGGAAAGGGGAGTCCGGCCATTGGTTGAACCTCGGATCCAGGAGGAGCAGTGTGGTTTTTATCCTGGTTGTGGCACATCGGACCAGTTCTTTTCCCTCTCAAGAATCCTTGAGGGTTTGTGGGAGTTTGCCCAACCAGTCCACATGTGTTTTGTGGACTTGGAGAAAGCATTCGACCATGTCCCTCATGGTCTCTTTTGGGGTGTGCTGCAGGAGCATGGGGTATCGGGCTTGTTGTTAGGAGCCATCTGGTCTCTATACAACCATTGTGAGAGTTTGGTTCGTATTGCCAACACTCAGTTTTCCAGTGAGAGTTGGACTCCACCAGGGCTGCGCTTTGTCACCGATCATGTTCATAATTTTTATAGACAGAATTGCTAGGTGCAGCCAAGGAATGGAGGGTGTCATGTTCGGTGACCACAAGATCTCATCTCTGCTGTTTGCAGATGATGTCATCCTGTTGGCTTCATCCAATGGGCTGCACGGTGGCGCAGTGGTTTAGCACTGTGGCAGCACAGTTTTACCCTCGGCCGGGGGATCGCGGGGATCATGAGATCATGGGTTCGATCCCAGCCCCCGACCAACAGTGAGCTGTGTGGAGTTTGCATGTTCTCCCCGCGTTGCGTGGGTTTACTCCGGGATTTCTCCGGTTTCCTCCCACATACCAAAAACATGTAGATTTAGGGCGCTCACGCACGCAGCGACCAGCAGCCGGTGGCTTGTCACCAGACTGCAAACCAAATCTACCTACGGGTACAAATAAGTAACAAAAAAAAAAAAAAAAAAAAAACTGGGATGGTTTGCTGCTGAGTGTAAAGCGGTTAAGATGAGAATCAGCACCTCCAAGTCCAAATCCATGTTCCTCAGCTGGAAAAAGGTGGATTGTCCTCTCCAAGTTGGGGACAAGCTCCTGCCCCAAGTGGAGGAGTTTAAGTATCTTGGGGTCTTATTCACGAGTGAGAGGAGAATGGACCAAGAGATTGACAGACGGATTGGAGCAGCCTCTGCAGTGATGCGGACGTTGTACCAGTCCGTTGTGATGAAGAGGGAGCTAAGCTTTAAGACAAAGCTGTCGATTTACTGGTCAGTCTGTGTTCCTACCCTCACCTATGGTCATGAGCTTTGCGTAATGACCAAAAGAATGAGATCGCGGATACAAGCGGCTGAAATGAGCTTTCACCGTAGGATTGCTGGACTCACCCTCAGAGATAGGGTGAGGATCTCAGTCATTCAGGAGAGGATCAGAGTAGAACCGCTGCTTCTCCACATCAAAAGGAGCCAGTTGAGGTGGTTTGGGCGTCTGATCAGGATGTCTCCAGGACGCCTCCCACTTGAGCTGTTTTGGGCTTGTCCAACTGGGAGGAGACCCAGGGGCCGACCCAGGACTCGCTGGACAGACTACGTCTCCCAGCTGGTCTGGGAACGTCTTGGTATCCTCTCTGAAGAGCTGGAGCAAGTGGCTGGGGAGAGGGAAGTCTGGGCTTCTCTGCTTGGAACTGCTGCCTCCACGACCCAGACCTCCGGAAAAGCGGTAGAAGATGGATGGATGGGTTGTTATTATGAAATTGCACCTTTTTTTTTTAGAAATTTGCTACTTTTTCTTGTAAATTTCCAACTTTTTTCTTGTAAATTTGTGACATTCTTTTCTTTGACTTTTTTAATAAATTGCAAATTTTTTCTAATAAATTTGCAATTTTTTTCCTCATAGATTTATGACTGTTTTGCAAATTGCACCTTTTGTTCCTCAGAAATTTGCCACGTCTTCTCATAAATTTCCAACTTTTTTCTTGTAAATTTGCAACTTTTTTCTCATAAATTTGGGGGGGGGGGGTTTGACAAATGGCAGCTTTTTTCCAAGTTGCAATTTTTTGCTTATAAATTTGCAATTTTTTCCTGTAACTTTGCACGTTCATTTTTATGCTGGTAAAAGTTTTCTTCTATGTTGTTAAATTGTAATTTGCAACTTTTTAAATTTTTGCCATTTTTTTTCACATCTTTGCACCTTTATTCAAGCATATTTGTACCTAATGTACATTTCTACATTTGTACCTTCTGCTAAATTTTGTGAACCCCCCCCCCCCCCCAAAAAAAACGTAACAAAGTACCTGCTGGCCTCTGTCTATGTGAACTCTTACATTCAACGTCATGTCAGAAGTCTTAACTGTCCCTGGTTTTTGTGGGTGCTGTCAGATCCAGGAGTGGGGGCCGTTTGATCTGGTGATTGGAGGAAGTCCCTGTAATGACCTCTCTATCGTTAACCCGGCCAGGAAGGGTCTCTACGGTAACCACCTCTATCACTCTAATGCACGTCTAATCTTAATGTTTGTGTCGTTAAACCACTGAAGAAACCTCTGCTGTTTCTCCAGAAGGAACGGGGAGGCTGTTCTTTGAGTTCTACCGCCTGCTGAGCGAAGCCAAACCCAAAGAGGGCGAGGACCGGCCGTTTTTCTGGATGTTCGAGAACGTGGTCGCCATGGCCGTCAGCGACAAACGAGACATCTCACGCTTCCTGGAGGTGGGTCACTGGCATGGGGAACGGCCACCGTTCTGGAGGACAGTTGGGATGTGTAATGAAGTGTTTTGACCACTAGATGTCAGCAGTGGTTACTAGTAAGAATCATCGATTCTGAAACAGCAGCATCAGGACCAACCACCTAAGATGAGCTAAACGGTTCTGCTTCTTACATGTCTGTTACTGATTTTTTTTCTTACACATCTGGAGCTTTTTCTCCTAAATTAATTACTTTTTACCTTATAACTCAATTAATGTCATTTTTCTCCAGAAACCTGACCTTGTCAATTATCAACTTTTTTCTTGCAAATTTGCAACTTTTTTTTGTAATTTGCCACCTTTTTCTCCTTAATTAGTGACCATGTTTCAGTTATTTTTAGTGGTGTCACTTTAATTAATTAATCACGTTTGATCACAAAACTTTCACCACTATTCATTACCCAGCTTGATAGTTTCAAATAGGATTTAACTTTAATCATGATTGATCGCATGAAATTACATCACACTTAATGTATTTAACGTGATTTAGCTCACCCTGATGCAATTAACCCTGATCAAGCTCTATTAATCATGATTAACCTGTTGCACTCCGGGATACCGCGGGCGGTCACGTCTCTGCGTCCTAGTGCGTCTCAGTGCGCACTGAAAAAAAAAAAGCTGCATTTCCGTTCTTCCAGTACAGACACAGCCGCGAACAGAAAGCCAAAGGAGCGTTTTGATTGGTTTAGATTTGATTGACCTCTCATTCTACTAATAAGAGCCTTGAATTGGGTTTCTGAAACCTTGAAGAACCAATGACTGAAAACCTAGCAAGAAGGACCTGCCTACCAACGACTGCGAATACAACGAGCCAATTGAAGCAGAGAAGTTCGATGATTGAAACGCGTGCGTCCCGTGCGTAAAATCTGTTTTGTCTAAGCCGCTGGGTGACACACATTGAGACCTGTGTGTAACGGTAGTGTTAGCCAGTCTTTTTTTATTACTACCGTTCTTATTTGTTTTTTTAAAAATCGTTCGCCAAAACCGCAATCATGGAAGCGCAAAACCGCAATAAGGGAATCACGGTTTGACCGGGTTGGGTGACCAGAACCACGAGTCCGTAACAAGCGGACCAGCTTCATGTTCATCTGACAATGAGGAACAGATAAGATAAGATAAGCCTTTATTAGTCCCACAATGGAGAAATTCCAGGATTGCAACAGCACAGGGATAGCAACACTCAGAGCAATAATTAAGAAGATACGGAAGATGTAAATAAGAGCAGTGGATATACATACATACACATCAGTATATAAATATATATACAAAGTGCGGAGCATTGTAGCGAGATGGAATAAACAGCATAACCGTCTATTTAGTTATCCTACATAGTATGAATATGTACCCATACATATTGTCATCCTCCGTAGCGACCGATACTGTCCTAGTTGTATATACTGGAGGGGACCATTGTGTAAGTCTATTGCGTCTTTTGCATTCAGTACTATTAGGTCGTCACATTTTTTTTGCTATCTCTGCGAGCAGCCCTGCTTAGGTTATACAGTCTGACTGCCGTAGGTAGGAAGGACCTGTGAAACCTCTCGGTTGCGCACCTAGGATGATGTAGTCTGCTGCTAAATGAACTCCTCAGTGCATTCAGTATGTCCTGCATAGGGTGGGGCTCGGACTCCAGCAGAGATGACAGTTTAGCCACCATCCTTCTCTCTCCTATCTCCTCCACTGGGTCGGGGCGCTGCCCCAGGACAGAGCTAGCTTTCTTGATCAGTTTATTCAGTCTCTTCCTGTCGGCTGCTGTAATGCCACTGCCCCAGCAGACCACTCCAAAAGTGATGGCTGATGCCACCACCGTGTCGTAGAATGTCTTCAGCAGTGTCCCTTGTACACCAAAAGACCTGAGTCTCCTCAGTAGGAACAGCTTGCGCTGTCCCTTCTTGTAGAGTGTGTCGGTATTGTGTGACCAGTCTAGTTTATTGTTCAGATGAACACCCAGGTACTTGTAGGATGTCACCATCTCGATGTCTGTTCCCTGTATATTTACTGGTGCTGTGAGGGGTTGTGCTTGCCTGCGGCAGTCCACCACCAGCTCCTTAGTTTTCCTCGCGTTGATCTGGAGGCAGTTCCTATGGCACCAGTCCACGAAGTCCTGGATAAGTCCTCTGTACTCAGCTTCATCTCCGTTGGAGATGAGGCCGACGATCACAGAGTCATCAGAGAACTTCTGTAGATGGCAGTGTGTTGTGTTGTGTGAGAAGTCTGCAGTATAAAGGGTAAACAGGAAGGGAGCCAAAACCGTTCGCTGGGGGGCCCCCGTGCTACCGATGATCGTGTCGGACACACAGTCCCGGGTTCTCACAAACTGTGGCCGGTTAGTGAGGTAGTCCAGGATCCATGATGACAGGTGCTGGTCCACCCCTGCGCACAGCAGCTTGTCCTTCAGGATCATCGGTTGGATGGTGTTGAAAGCACTGGAGAAGTCAAAGAACATGATCCTCACCGCATTCCCGGGCTTCTCCAGGTGGGACAGAGAACGGTGAAGGAGGAAGATCACTGCATCCTCCATTCCAATGCCATGCCGGTAGGCGAACTGGAGTGGATCCATCGCTGGTCCCACCACGGGGCGGAGGTGAGCAAGGAGCAGTCTCTCCAGGGTCTTCATCATGTGGGACGTCAGGGCCACTGGTCTGTAGCTGTTCAGGTCTTTGGGGCGGGAGGTCTTTGGTACAGGTACCACACAAGATGTTTTCCACAACTGTGGTACCCTCCCCAGCTTCAGGCTCAGGTTGAAGATGAGCTCCACAATCCCACATAGCTGATCTGCACAGAATTGAGGAGCTTTGCGCTGATGCCGTCCGGTCGCGACGCCTTCCTCGCCTTGATCTTTCTCAGCTCCGTCCTCACCTGGGTCTTAGTGAGGGTCATGTTGGGGGGCTGTGTGTTGGGAGTGGGGGGGTGTTGGTGGAGTGGGGTGTGGGCAGCAGGACTCGATGTCTTTAGAGGCAGCAGTGGTTGTTGTGCAGTCGGGGGGGAGGGTGGTTGGTCAAACCTATTGAAAAACAGGTTCAGATTGTTCGCCCACTCCCTGCCCCCCATGGCCTGGGAGGAGGTATTCTGGAGCCCAGAGATGGTTTTAAGGTTTCTCCAGACCCCACCGATGTCACTCTGTTGCAGCTTGTCCTCCATCTTCTTCCTTAAGCTGTCCTTGCTTTCTCTGATCTTCCTCCTCAGCTCCCTCTGTACAGACTTCAGCATCTCCCTGTTCCCCGACCTGAAGATCCTCTTCTTCTCTCTCAGAAGTGTTTTTATCTCAGGGTTGATCCAGGGTTTGTTGTTCGAGCAACACCGTATGGTCTTGGTGGGTACGGTGTTGTCTACACAGAAGCTGATGATGTCCGTGATGGTGTGAGTGAGGCCATCGATGTCCTCACCATGTGGATCGCAGAGCTGCTCCCAGGCAGTGGTTTCAAAGCAGTCCTTTAGAGCGTCCATTGCCTCCTCAGACCATAACTTCACTGTGCGCATGACCGGAGGTTGTCTGTGCACTAGGGGTTTGTACACCGGTAGGAGATGAACCAAGTTATGATCCGATCTCCCGAGTGGGGGGAGTGGTGATGAGGTGTACGCCTCCTTAGTGTTTGCATAGAATAAATCCAGTGTTTTATTGTCTCTAGTGTGGCATGTAACATACTGAGTAAACGTGGGTAGAATGGGAGACAGTGAAATATGGTTAAAATCACCTGAGATGAGGAGAAGAGCATCTGGGTGTTCTGTCTGCAGCCTGCCAGTTACTGAGTGGATGACGTCACGCATTGTCCCATCGTTCGCCGTCGGAGTTGCATAAATAACAATGCAGATCACGTGTGAGTATTCCCTCGGGAGATAGGTAGGCCGCATGCTAACAGCTAGCAACTCAATGTCTTTGCTACAGTGCTGTTCCTTAACCGTGATATGTCCCGGTCTGCACCAGTTGTTATTGACGTACATCATCACCCCACCGCCCCGTGCCTTCCCACTGTCTGGTGTTCGGTCTGCCCGTATTGCGTGGAAACCCTCCAGTTCAATGTTAGCATCTGCTGCTAGTCCTGTTAGCCACGTCTCTGTGAATAGGAACAGGCTACACTCCCGGTATATGCTATTGTAGCTGGAGATAGCTGCTTGTTCATCTGTCTTTCCGAGTATCGATCGTACATTCCCCATAATGACAGATGGGAGGGCGGGTCTGTACCTTATATTCCTTGCCCGCCGTCTTGCACCAGCACGACACCCGCGTCGTTTTCATCTTAATTCTCTCAGTATGTCGAGTTTTCGCGTTAGCACCTGGTCCCTGTTATACTGTCTCCTGCCAGAAACAGTGGCTCCGTCCGCTGAATCAGGAGACATTTGGGCAATCTATGTGTTCGGATGGAATAAAGGTGACGCTGGATCATAAAGATTGGCAAGAGAGCCAGATAGTAACAGAAATAGGCAGAAATTGATCCGCTGTTGCAAAGGGCAGCCTACTCGTGTGGCGCCGGAAGTAGAACGATGTTCGCCAACGACACTGCTGTTATGGACAGGTAAGTGACGGACTGTTTTTTGTGCGCCAAGCTCCTCTGTAGCGGGGGGGGGGAGTTGTTATCCTCTACATTGCACATATTTTAGTATAATTTTTATTGCACTGTGGGTTATTTTTTCTTGTAAAAAAAGGCCACACATTTTTTACGTGGCATGCTTCTTTGTGTGTGGGGGGCTTGTTTGTTCATTCATTCATTCATGAATGAACAAACAACCCCCCCCCACACACACACACAGCCCTGAGTGTCACCTTTCATGAGAGCCCAAGATGAAACTTGTATGTTGAAGCATTCAAAAGTTACAGATGTTTTTCCAAACTGTGCCATTTGGCACAATTTGGCACAGTTCAAAAACGCCTGGGAACAACCTGAGAAAAAAGCTGTGTAATATATTCATTTTTTGTGGTATTGTTACAAAATTTTGACCTCAGCTTGATAACACTTGGTTCTACATTTCTGTTGCATTTTCCAGCCAGTATCTGACAGCTGTGTGTTATTTGCAAGCATTTGTATCTAAAAAAAACACCCAGGCGTACTTTATTTTCTTCAGATTCAGTATGTTTAGATGACTGTTACTCAGTGGCAGGAGCACTTAGAGAGATTATGACTGTTTTGCCAAAAAATTCAAAGTGTTTTCTTTTAAATGAGACCAACCCCATGAAGATGCTGCAAAGGGTTGAAGAACAGCTTTTGATTTACTTTGGGTATGTTATTTTTAGGCGTTTTTAGGGAAATTGACCAGAGTGCAAGGGGTTAAAGTGACACTGCTAGTTATTTCTAATAGCATATTAATTCATAGAAACAATGTAATTATTTTTTTTCCACAATATCTTTATTGAACCTTTTTTTTTTTTAAACAAACATGATACAAACAATCAAACACTAACACTAAAGTACTACAAAAAAAAAAAATGCACTAAAAAACACCAACAACCACCAACAAAATCAAATCTTCAACAATGCTCCTCTGTTTAGTCTAGACAATCCAACACATAAGTATACATATTATGTTCACCAGTTTGGAATTTACAAGGTCCACACATATCATTCACCTTCTTCTTCAAGAGTTATGTTTAAATTTTTTACATAATCAATAAAAGGTCTCCATATATTCTCAAACACAATTTCCTTTGATTTCAGTATATATGTTATTCTTTCTAATGGAAGGTTTGTTAACATCTGTCTTAACCACTGAGTCACATCTGGTCTATGAGTCTTTTTCCATAATAGTGCAATACATTTTTTGGCATTAAGCAAACTGAGGTCTATGAATGTTCTTTCACTTTTATTAAAATTATGCTTTTCTGGGTACAGACCCAACAAAAACAGTTTAGGATTCAATATGATTTGTTTTGAGATTATTTTTTCAATTGTTACCCTCACCTCTTCCCAAAACATCCTTATTAATCTACATTCCCATACACAATGAAATAGAGTTCCTTTACTTTCCATACATTTTGTGCACGTATCTGGTATATTTTTGTTATATCTATTTAACTCCTCCGGTGTAACATACATCCGCATTAACCATTTGAAATGTATCAATTTAAGGCGTACATTTATTGATTTGGTTTGAGCTTCTGTACAAGCCAATCCCCATTGTTCCTCTGAAATTTCAGTTTGCAGATCTTCTTTCCAGTAGTTTAATCTTTTCAGTGAATTTTCACTTGAAAATAGTGTCAATGAGTTATAAAACTCTGAAATAATACCCTTTCTTTTACTATCTTTCATCAACATTTTTTCCAAGGATGAATAGATAGGTCGAGTGAGAGCTTTATTTTGATTTGATCGAATAAAGTTTCTAAGTTGAAGATATTTAAAAAAATGTGTTCTATTGAGATTAAATTTGATCCTCAACTCTTCAAAAGACATTATGTTTTCTGCACATGGCAAATATAAATCCTGAATCTTTTGTATCCCTTTTAAATTCCATACTTTAAATACAGCGTCCGCTCTCCCTGGTTTAAAATATTGATTACCCCATATTGGACTAAATTGTGACAATAACTGTGGTTCTTTTAAATAGTTTTTAGCTTCACACCATATTTTGATCATATGCTTTACAAATGGATTTTTAACTTGTTTTTGTAATTTTTTTGCCGAATCTGAGTATATGAATATGGGAAGAGGTAAAGGTAAATTGTATGATTCCATTTCAGTCCAGTGAGGGAGATCATTTGATGAAAAATAATATGTCATAGACCTCAGTTGTGCCGACCAATAATACAACATAAAATTTGGACATTTCAGACCTCCACGATCAAATGGTAAATATAATAAAGACAGACGTAATCTAGCCCTCCTGTTGTTCCATATAAATTCCACTAACTTTTTTTTAATTCTTGAGAATAAATCTAAAGGTGGTGATAAGGGAATGTATTGAAATAAATAAAGTATTTTAGGTAAGATATTACTTTTAAGTATATTAATTCTCCCGATCATCGACATTGGTAGTGACATCCATCTCTGAAGTAACTCATCAATATCTGTCATTAAGGCTTCATAATTGACACTGGCGACTGATTCTAGCTTAGGCACAATTTGGATTCCTAAATATTTGAACTGATTTACAACATTGAATTGATTTACCTCAGGGGCTGGGTAATTTCTCTGGGTCTCATTTAGCATTAATATTGAAGATTTAGTTTTATTTATTTTATATCCTGATATTTCCCCGAAATTCTTTATTAAATTCAACAAGGTCGGAATTGATTTTTTAAGATTCGACATAAACAAAATTATGTCATCGGCATACAGGGAGATTTTATGTTCTGTTGGTCCAACTTTAATTCCATATATTTGTGACTGTAGACGTATCGCCATCGCTAAAGGTTCAATTGCCATAGTAAACAGTAAAGGTGAAAGTGGACAGCCTTGTCGACATCCTGTATTGATTTTTATTGATTTTGAAATATTGTTATTTGTTAGAATTTCTGCAGTAGCATTATTATATATTATCTGAACCCATTTTATGAAATTATTTCCAAGTCCAAACCTTTGTAAGACTTCAAAAAGAAAGGGCCATTCAACTCTATCAAAGGCTTTTTCGGCATCCAGTGATAGAAGAGCTGTATCCGGTGCTTCTTTATTTTTTTTCCACAATATCTTTATTGAACCTTTTTTTTTTTTTTTTTTTTAACAAACATGATACAAACAATCAAACACTAACACTAAGGTACTACAAAAAAAAAAAATGCACTAAAAACACCAACAACCACCAACAAAATCAAGTCTTCAACAATGCTCCTCTGTTTAGTCTAGACAATCCAATACATAAGTATACATATTATGTTCACCAGTTTGGAATTTACAAGGTCCACACACATCATTCACCTTCTTCTTCAAGAGTTATGTTTAAATTTTTTACATAATCAATAAAAGGTCTCCATATATTCTCAAACACAATTTCCTTTGATTTTAGTATATATGTTATTCTTTCTAATGGAAGGTTTGTTAACATCTGTCTTAACCACTGAGTCACATCTGGTCTATGAGTCTTTTTCCATAATAGTGCAATACATTTTTTGGCATTAAGCAAACTGAGGTCTATGAATGTTCTTTCACTTTTATTAAAATTATGCTTTTCTGGGTACAGACCCAACAAAAACAGTTTAGGATTCAATATGATTTGTTTTGAGATTATTTTTTCAATTGTTACCCTCACCTCTTCCCAAAACATTCTTATTAATCTACATTCCCATAAACAATGAAATAGGGTTCCTTTACTTTCCATGCATTTTGTGCATGTATCTGGTATATTTTTGTTATATCTATTTAACTCCTCCGGTGTAACATACATCCGCATTAACCATTTGAAATGTATCAATTTAAGGCGTGCATTTATTGATTTGGTTTGAGCTTCTGTACAAGCCAATTCCCATTGTTCCTCTGAAATTTCAATTTGCAGATCTTCTTTCCAGTAGTTTAATCTTTTCAGTGAATTTTCACTTGAAGATAGTGTCAATGAGTTATAAAACTCTGAAATAATACCCTTTCTTTTACTATCTTTCATCATCATTTTTTCCAAGGATGAATAAATAGGTCGAGTGAGAGCTTTATTTTGATTTGATCGAATAAAGTTTCTAAGTTGAAGATATTTAAAAAAATGTGTTCTATTGAGATTAAATTTGATCCTCAGCTCTTCAAAAGACATTATGTTGTCTGCACCTGGCAAATATAAATCCTGAATCTTTTGTATCCCTTTTAAATTCCATACTTTAAATACAGCGTCCGCTCTCCCTGGTTTAAAATATTGATTACCCCATATTGGACTAAATTGTGACAATAACTGTGGTTCTTTTAAATAGTTTTTAGCTTCACACCATATTTTGATCATATGCTTTACAAATGGATTTTTAACTTGTTTTTGTAATTTTTTTGCCGAATCTGAGTATATGAATATGGGAAGAGGTAAAGGTAAATTGTATGATTCCATTTCAGTCCAGTGAGGGAGATCATTTGATGAAAAATAATATGTCATAGACCTCAGTTGTGCCGACCAATAATACAACATAAAATTTGGACATTTCAGACCTCCACGATCAAATGGTAAATATAATAAAGACAAACGTAATCTAGCCCTCCTGTTGTTCCATATAAATTCCACTAACTTTTTTTTATTCTTGAGAATAGATCTAAAGGTGGTGATAAGGGAATGTATTGAAATAAATAAAGTATTTTAGGTAAAATATTACTTTTAAGTATATTGATTCTCCCGATCATCGACATTGGTAGTGACATCCATCTCTGAGTTAACTCACTGATATCTGACATTAAGGCTTCATAGTTGACACTGGCGACTGATTCTAGCTTAGGCATAATTTGGATTCCTAAATATTTGAACTGATTTACAACATTGAATTGATTTACCTCAGGGGCTGGGTAATTTCTCTGGGTCTCATTTAGCATTAATATTGAAGATTTAGTTTTATTTATTTTATATCCTGATATTTCCCCGAAATTCTTTATTAAATTCAACAAGGTCGGAATTGATTTTTTAAGATTCGACATAAACAAAATTATGTCATCGGCATACAGGGAGATTTTATGTTCTGTTGGTCCAACTTTAATTCCATATATTTGTGACTGTAGACGTATCGCCATCGCTAAAGGTTCAATTGCCATAGTAAACAGTAAAGGTGAAAGTGGACAGCCTTGTCGACATCCTGTATTGATTTTTATTGATTTTGAAATATTGTTATTTGTTAGAATTTCTGCAGTAGCATTATTATATATTATCTGAACCCATTTTATGAAATTATTTCCAAGTCCAAACCTTTGTAAGACTTCAAAAAGAAAGGGCCATTCAACTCTATCAAAGGCTTTTTCGGCATCCAGTGATAGAAGAGCTGTATCCGGTGCTTCTTTATTTTTTTTCCACAATATCTTTATTGAACCTTTTTTTTTTTTTTTTTTTAACAAACATGATACAAACAATCAAACACTAACACTAAGGTACTACAAAAAAAAAAAATGCACTAAAAACACCAACAACCACCAACAAAATCAAGTCTTCAACAATGCTCCTCTGTTTAGTCTAGACAATCCAATACATAAGTATACATATTATGTTCACCAGTTTGGAATTTACAAGGTCCACACACATCATTCACCTTCTTCTTCAAGAGTTATGTTTAAATTTTTTACATAATCAATAAAAGGTCTCCATATATTCTCAAACACAATTTCCTTTGATTTTAGTATATATGTTATTCTTTCTAATGGAAGGTTTGTTAACATCTGTCTTAACCACTGAGTCACATCTGGTCTATGAGTCTTTTTCCATAATAGTGCAATACATTTTTTGGCATTAAGCAAACTGAGGTCTATGAATGTTCTTTCACTTTTATTAAAATTATGCTTTTCTGGGTACAGACCCAACAAAAACAGTTTAGGATTCAATATGATTTGTTTTGAGATTATTTTTTCAATTGTTACCCTCACCTCTTCCCAAAACATTCTTATTAATCTACATTCCCATAAACAATGAAATAGGGTTCCTTTACTTTCCATGCATTTTGTGCATGTATCTGGTATATTTTTGTTATATCTATTTAACTCCTCCGGTGTAACATACATCCGCATTAACCATTTGAAATGTATCAATTTAAGGCGTGCATTTATTGATTTGGTTTGAGCTTCTGTACAAGCCAATTCCCATTGTTCCTCTGAAATTTCAATTTGCAGATCTTCTTTCCAGTAGTTTAATCTTTTCAGTGAATTTTCACTTGAAGATAGTGTCAATGAGTTATAAAACTCTGAAATAATACCCTTTCTTTTACTATCTTTCATCATCATTTTTTCCAAGGATGAATAAATAGGTCGAGTGAGAGCTTTATTTTGATTTGATCGAATAAAGTTTCTAAGTTGAAGATATTTAAAAAAATGTGTTCTATTGAGATTAAATTTGATCCTCAGCTCTTCAAAAGACATTATGTTGTCTGCACCTGGCAAATATAAATCCTGAATCTTTTGTATCCCTTTTAAATTCCATACTTTAAATACAGCGTCCGCTCTCCCTGGTTTAAAATATTGATTACCCCATATTGGACTAAATTGTGACAATAACTGTGGTTCTTTTAAATAGTTTTTAGCTTCACACCATATTTTGATCATATGCTTTACAAATGGATTTTTAACTTGTTTTTGTAATTTTTTTGCCGAATCTGAGTATATGAATATGGGAAGAGGTAAAGGTAAATTGTATGATTCCATTTCAGTCCAGTGAGGGAGATCATTTGATGAAAAATAATATGTCATAGACCTCAGTTGTGCCGACCAATAATACAACATAAAATTTGGACATTTCAGACCTCCACGATCAAATGGTAAATATAATAAAGACAAACGTAATCTAGCCCTCCTGTTGTTCCATATAAATTCCACTAACTTTTTTTTATTCTTGAGAATAGATCTAAAGGTGGTGATAAGGGAATGTATTGAAATAAATAAAGTATTTTAGGTAAAATATTACTTTTAAGTATATTGATTCTCCCGATCATCGACATTGGTAGTGACATCCATCTCTGAGTTAACTCACTGATATCTGACATTAAGGCTTCATAGTTGACACTGGCGACTGATTCTAGCTTAGGCATAATTTGGATTCCTAAATATTTAAACTGATTTACAACATTGAATTGATTTACCTCAGGGGCTGAGTAATTTCTCTGGGTCTCATTTAGCATTAATATTGAAGATTTAGTTTTATTTATTTTATATCCTGATATTTCCCCAAAATTCTTTATTAAATTCAACAAGGTTGGAATTGATTTTTTTAGATTCGACATAAACAAAATTATATCATCGGCGTACAGGGAGATTTTATGTTCTGTTGGTCCAACTTTAATTCCATATATTTGTGAATGTAAACGTATCGCTATCGCTAAAGGTTCAATTGCCATAGTAAACAGTAAAGGTGAAAGTGGACAGCCTTGTCGACATCCTCTATTGATTTTTATTGGTTTTGAAATATTGTTATTTGTTAGGATTTCTGCTGTAGCATTATTGTATATTATTTGAACCCATTTTATGAAATTATTTCCAAGTCCAAACCTTTGTAGGACTTCAAAAAGAAAGGGCCATTCAACTCTATCAAAGGCCTTTTCGGCGTCCAATGATAGGAGAGCTGTATCCGGTGCTTCTTTATTAAAATAAATAATATTAAATAGTCTTCTTACATTATGGAAGCCTTGTCTACCCTTTATAAAGCCATTCTGATCTCGATTAATAATATTTGGTAAAATTTCTTGTATTCGTCTTGCTAAAATTTTACAGATTATCTTAAGGTCGGCGTTTAATAGGCTTATTGGTCTCATATTTTCACATTTATTAGAGGGCTTACCTGGTTTTGGCAGCAGTATAATTAAGGCATTATTTATGTATGATGGTAAA